>JAXCHB010000189.1:1502500-1504222 GCA_036926305.1 Uropetala carovei
GAAAATGCTGATCGTCGCCGGGAATTGCACAGATATTCAACCTCCATTTCGTTACGTCTCTCACTGAAGGCGTATGAGACTTCGGACCAGACATTAAACAAGATTCAGTCTTGGCATATACCAATTTAGCGCGCAAGTTCCCACAGCGTGCCGTCACGTTATCTCAAATTTGTACCAACATTTCCAGTGAAAGGTAATAATATTTTTTGAAAATTGTATACCTTTCTGTCAAAAAGTATTTAATATTCAAAACCAATATAAAAATAAATAACTTATATTAAATAGCTTTTTTCTTTTTTCATGATTCTGAATATCATAGCCTTATATACGATCCATTGGTTGAAAAGAGGACAAAAAACCGTTTACAGATTAACATTCAGGGCACGAGCTAAATTTTGTACTTCGGTACTATCCACTTTTGAGGCGTTAAAAAAAACGGCTCGCATAGTGAATACTCGAAGCGTGTCGGATTGGTGTGATGAATATAATGAAGAAATATGGTAATATATTTAAACAATGGTTGATAATGTTCCGAGTGGAATTTTAAAAAATCGGTACAACATACATTGTACAAACTTTCTCATATACGTACTAATGCATCGTTTAGTATTGTGTAGTAAATGAAAATCTTAGGAGCCTGTGCTTATAAAATACATATCTTTGTCAAAGTTGCCCAAGAATACACTAGCCTTATATTCATTCATTGAGAAAAATGAAATACTTAGTATTATTTTAGATGTATTCTCAAGTAACTGTACGAAATTTGATCAAAATCGTTAGAGCCGTTTTTGATAAAATCGAATTGATGTTAAAGTTGACTAGAATGAACTAGCCTTATATTCATTTTTTGAGAAATACGAACTATACAGTATTATTGAAGACGTAAACTCAAGTAACTGTACGAAATTTGATCAAAATCGTTACCGCCGTTTTTGAGAAAATCGAAATTTTGTTAGTTGCCTAGAATAAACTAGCCTTATATTCATTTTTTGAGAAATATGATCTATACGGTATTATTGAAGACGTAAACTCAAGTAACTGTACGAAATTCGATCAAAATCGTCAGAGCTGTTTTCGAGAAAATCAGGGTGTTGTTAAAAATGCGTAGAATAAACTAGTCTTAATTATTAATCAATGTCAAACATTTCTATGTATACTCTGCTCAGTATGACAAAATGCCTAAGTACGAGATTTCATTAATTTTCGTTTTACTGTCTAGGCTCCAGAGCCAGTAACAGACAGACGGACGGCATTGCGAAAACCACTTTTTTGGATTCAGTGACATCTCGAGGTCGAATATTTTCGCGAAACCAATACTTTCTCGATACTTTGTATGAGAAACTAAAATCTGATATGGCCAACACATGACTTTCTCCGTATTTGAGGTATAGATATTTAAATTATTATGAATAGCATTATAAGACAAAGTTATTATTTCGTATCGTAGAAGAATACAGTCATCCTTATTGCCGTAAATTATATTTAGAATATCTTTACAGAATTCACCGCTACATGGTAGTGGCGCTGTATACTGGAAATTACGAATAAGTGAGATATTTCCGAAATGTATGTTTCTACGAAAATTTTTTCAAACAAAAGTTGGAAAAATGTTATTCTCTACAACTTTGGTTCTCACGAAGATTACCAATAACAACGTTTTTAAGGATATAATGGACGGAAACCGAAAAAACAGATTATTTATAATAATTCCTAAACAATAAC
>JAXCHB010000191.1:0-45000 GCA_036926305.1 Uropetala carovei
ATTTCGCCCTAAATAAAGTCGTTTGTCTGTCTGTCTGACCCTCCCTCTCTCTCTCCCTCTCTCCCCCTCTCCCTTTAGAACCAATTTTAGAGTCTCAAATCCTTCTCCTATCAAAATTTAAACTTCCCGTTGTTGTTTGTGAGATGAAAAAAACGTGGATGATGTTATAGGGGAGAGGGATTTTTAATAAAATGAAATTATACCTTTCTTGGGAGCCTTCAAATGAGTATTTCCTCCATATGACACAAAGTCTTAGATTAACCTTAAGGAAGTACAACCTTAAATTTCAACAGTCACGGGACGCATCGATATGAGTGTCTCAGTTGATAATCCAAATATGAGGAAAAGGAAATTTTTATTTTCCCATAACTTGTCAGAGTTGATCCATCTCAGCTTATCGTGGATGGAACAGCGATGCAAAAAACGATATCCTGAGAAATTTTTCAGTATTATTCAAAATTACTTCTTAAAAAATCTTAAATTGCCATTTCTTGAGCTTCAGCAAGTCCTATTATCGCAGCTCTCTCTATTGTAGAGCGCACGCGTGTCACCTCTTCTCGCGTTCCAAATGCACTGTTTCGAAAAGATACGCTCTCCTTTTCGGCCCACTTTCGACTAATAGGTTCGCTACGTAGTACGATCGGAGGGGAAGGAGGAGGGGAGAGGGAGTGTGAAGTAAGGGAAGGGAGGGAGGAAGGGGGTAGTAAGGGGGGAAGGGGGAAGTAAGGGGGGAAGGAGGGAGGGGAAAGGGAGCGGAATCCCGGGCAAACTGCGCTCCCTCGGCCCGCCTATCGACTCGCTTTTCCCAGAGAATAACACGCGGCCGCACTGCCGGAGCGGAAAAGTACACGACACGAGCTCACGCGCAGCCGTGTTTCCCCGGGAAAGAGCACGCCTCTCACTCTCTCTCTCTTTCTCTCTATCTATCTCCTACTCTTTCTCCCTCTATCTCTCCCCTCGTCATTTTCTTTTTTTTTCTATCTCTTCCTTTCTAACACCTGAAATTGATTCGGAGATCTCTGTTTTTGTGGATTATACGAAACACTGTCGCCGGATGAGGAACCGCATGAATAAATGAGAAGATCGTTTTCACTGCGAAACCTCTTTCCCCGCCCTGAAGCGTAAACCCTCTAACACCACCCTTTGGCGAGGTCGCGAACCGCGCGTGTGTGATGGGCTCGGAGATAACTTCTCTCCCTCTCTCAAGACGGGTTGCGATACGAGTAACTGCTGGAAGGATAAATGGAGAGGGTTAAGGAATAGTATGGAAGAGAGAGAGAGGAAGCGGGAAAGTGCCTGAATGAGGGGAACTAAGGAAGGAAGAGCGAATGGAGTTAGGGAGAGGACGTGCAACCAGATGCACGAATTTATCGGGCTGAATTGATCGCTCTGGCAAGTAAAAATACGCCATTATTATTATATCATCCTCATCAGTAATAGCAATCACATTTATCACACGTACGAATATGTGGCGTAGTAATAAACAACCAGTTGGGAAAGTTTACATCGTATCTCTATGGAGTACTTGAAAGAAATTATATACGTGTACGTAAGGGAAAGAGCGTTTTAAAGTTATTTTCTTCTTCACAAATAATCTATTTTTTCCTATTTAAAAATATTGCATGCACACGTAAAGAAATTAAACGTATTTCTGTGAGATTGTTTATGTTAGCAACTATGATGAAGTAACCATGCAAGAAATTATCAACTCGAATTAAGACATTCTTGTTTGATTTTCTTGATAACGCCCACTCCTACGATAAAAAAACTATAGGAACCTAAATATTCTACTTTACTTGTTCTACAAGTTGTATTTTAAAATTATTTCGATATGACTGATACTTTACGAGATATGACGAAAATTTTGTTTTTAACTGGTAAAGTGGTACACCTGATTGTCTAACGTGATTCACTTATGTGACTTTCATATTATCTTTGACTACAAATACTTACGCTGAAATTAGGTTTTTTCGGGTTATCCCGCGTAAATTTTTTGCGTTAAACACCAACGTTTCCTCTCCTTTGCCGGAGACATCTTCAGGGTGATCTGACCGGGTATCATCATGTACTTACTTTATATACACTACGGTAGCAGAGGAGGAGTGGGTGGTTTATAGGAAGGGGAGGGTTGGTGGTGGGATGAGTTTTCTGTGGCATTCGTTTTATCATGTTGTTTACTATCTACATCTACATCTACATGATACCCTGCAAATCACCAGACTGGTGGGTGGCAGGGGGTGCAGCACACCAAAACCTACCTAATAACGTCTCTCGTGGGAATCACTCTCCTGTTATGATCCCGTATGGTCCTTGGGAAAAACGAGCTCCGATATCGCTCGGTCCTACAGTCGATGTCACGTATTTTATTCTCGTGATCGTGCCTGCCCATGTACGTAGGTGCATCTAATATTCCTGAGACCTCCTCTAAGAGAACATCCGACCTAAATTTCTCCAGAAGCCTTAACCTAGCGCTAATTCTGCGATCCTCTAGCGATATCCAATTCAACTCCTTCAAGAGTGATGTGACGCTTAATTTTTGCTCATATTTTTGCTTTACGAATCTGGCTGCTCTGCGTTGGATTCTTTCTAACTCAAGTATTTGTCCCTTTTCGTACGGATCCCATATGCTGGAAGAGTATTCGACCTGAGATCTGACCAATGATAAATAACACGTCTCTCGTACCTGTTCTGTGCTACTTCTTACTATTCTGCCTACGAAACCCAATTTCTTATTAGCTGCGCCTACGATCCTTCGAATATGCATATTCCACGATAGATCACGACAAATGGTGACTCCTAAGTATTTAACGTACTCTGCAGATTGGATATTCAATCTATCAATACTGTACTCCGAGTCTAATTCATTGTTCTTACTCTTCCATAAACTCAATAGGGAACATTTGCTGTGATTAACTTCGATTTTCCAATCTTGACACCATGCTGAAAGGGCGTTTAAATCTTCCTGGAGCGATTTTTGGTCATCCTGACTCGTTATCTCCTTATATAAAACTGTGTCATCTGCGAAAAGTCTTATTTTGCAGCGAACTACCGAGCAGATATCGTTTATATATATCAGGAATAGTAGTGGGCCTATGACACTTCCCTGTGGAACACCTGATGCGACTTTTACCGGGTATGAAGATTTCCCATCAATAACTACTATCTGTTTTCTGTTTGAGAGGAAGTCTTTTACCCAACTCACGATATGAGGGTTTATGCCGTACTTTCCTAGTTTTCCTATTAATTTATTATGGGGTACTTTGTGAAACGCTTTCTTAAAATCAATGAAAATGGCATCAACCTGAGTGTTTTTCTCTCCGCATTGTAACAAATCGTTTACGAACAGGGCGAGCTGCGTTTCGCATGACCTACCTTTCCGAAACCCGTGTTGGCTTTTGCTTAGCGAAGAACGACCATCTAAATAACGCAAAACAGAGCTAACGATTATATGTTCTAGAATCTTACACGATAATGACGTCAAAGAAATCGGTCTATAATTTTCGGGGTTCTCTTTATCACCGCCTTTGTGGATGGGCGTTATATATGCTAGCTTCCAATCTTTTGGAACGGTACCATGTGCAACGGATTTTTCGAATATTATTTTCAAGTAAGGTGCGATTACCGAGGCTAGCTCTTTCAACACACGCGCGGGTATGCCCTCCGGCCCGGGAGACTTATTTTGTTTAATCGACTCTAGCTGGTGCGCGATACCTGTTTCAGAGAATATCAAATCTTCCATCGTATTTCCCTCATCATTCAAAGCTGGTTCCTCAAATTCGTTGCTCACTGAAGTAAACGCTTTCTGAAAGTGTTCATTTAACAAGTTCGCTTTTTCCGCGCTATCATGTACTACATCACCTGCCTCCGTTCTCAATGACGCTATGGTGGGGCCTCTACCATGAACCTCTCTAACGTATGACCAAAATGTTTTCGGATTTTCTTTCAAATTACTATGCAGAACTTTCCTTTTGTAATCATTAAATGCTTCTCGCATTGTTACTCTAGCTCTTGACCGCGCCTCTCTGTATTGATGCCGTATCGTTGACCTCTGTTCCTCTGTGGCTTTCGAAGAATTGGTATTTAAGCGAGCGTGAAGTTTTCTTTGCCGTCTTAGAGCGCATCTAACTTTCTGGTTGTACCATCTTGGTTCCGCACCATCACGTTTAAGTTTATGTGGAATGAAATTATCCGTACCCTCTCGCATCATATCCCTGAACACGCACCATAATTCCTCTGTACTAGCGTCTATAGATGCCCCGCAGAAATTAGGGAATTGTGTCTGTAAAAAAGACCTAAATTTCGAGAAATCGCCTTTGGCGTACATATATACGCGTCTTCTAGCCTTAACCTGTTTCTCCACTTTTAGCTTAAATTCTACGTACACAGCATTATGATCGCTTATTCCTTCCTCTATGGAAAGCTTGTTCATACGCTCGGGGTAGTTCGTTACGAGTAAATCTAATATATTGTTCGATCTCGTGGGACATCTTACTAGCTGACACAACGAGTGTTTAACGAAGGTTTCTATAAGTGCTTCGCTTGATTCTCGCTCTCTACCACCGGGATCAAAGCAATTATGATTCCAGTCTACTGAAGGTAAGTTGAAGTCTCCTCCTATTATAATGGCCCTCTCTTTATTTTTCGATATTAGCGTTGCTACTTGTTTCTCGAGATTATGAATAATTTCTAAACTTGCATTGGGAGGCCTATAAAATGCGCATATATTTGCTATAGTGTAATCGCTTCCTCTAACTCCACACCAAACACTTTCTATTTCGGCGTCATTAATCGGTAGTGAAAAACTTTCGTATGCCTTGCTGACTGCTATAAACACACCACCTCCCGTCCGGATACTACGATCCTTTCTAAAAATTCTAAAGTCTTGGGGGAATACCTCCTGACTTGCAATCTCGTCAGTGAGCCAACTCTCTGTATCGATCACGACATCGGCTTCTAGACTACGAATAATATGCTCAAAATCGGCAATTTTCTTACGGATGCTGCGGCAGTTCAATACGACGACATTTAATTTCTCACTATCGCTTCTCAGATAAACCTCAGCCTTACCATTCGTAATCGTTTTAGGAATACATGCGTTCTTCATACTATTATTCCGCCAATTGGTTGATATGGAATTTTCTTTCTGATCGCCTTTTATTTCACCATTTTTATCAAAATCCCAAACGTTAACACTATTGACATCACGGATGTCAGCGCCTTCATCGCTCGGTAACTCTAATTTATTTGCGGTATTGGCCGGATTTCTCGTAATATTGTTCTCTGTTACCCTCTCATTTACATCCATTCCCCTAAGACGCCTACGCTCTACCCTGCTCTCTAGCCTAAAAAAGCCCTACTATGCTCAAGGATCCTACGCGCTACACCCTGGGATGCCTCCGGCGTGTAATGAACCCCCGAGCCATTTAGGGGTGCCCCACACGATCCGAGAATCGGACGAAGGTCAACGAAATCCACCCCCATGCCACTCATGCCACTACAGTAAGACCATAGCCTTCGGTTTAGCCCCTCCACCCTACTCCAAACCTCAGAGCCACAGTCAATCCGCGGGACAATGCTGCAGATGGTTAAACGCACATCAACCCCAGACTCCTCTCGGACACGACCGACCTCGGAGTTTAAGTCCCTAAAGGAACTCAAAATCTCCTCGTAGCCGCGCTTACGTTTACATTTACATTTACATTCGAGGTGTCATTGGAGCCAACATGCGCCACGACCCGCAGACTAGAGCAGCCCGTGCCAACGACCTCTTCCCGAACCACCTTCGTCACCTGGGGCACCGTACCTCCTGGTATACACCTGGAGAACACCCGCTCCACCACTCCCTCCCGGCGGGCCTTTGATAGCAAAGGCGCCATCACACGCCGGACATTAGAGCTACCTATCGCTAACAAACCTCCCTTCCCAACCCGGCTCCTCTTAGGTGGGATAGGTACGGTCACAGAGTTCGTTGAGCTATCCTCCGACAGTATCGCAAACCTGTTGCTAACAGGGGTAGGTTCACATACCACCTGCTTCCGCAGCACCACTCCACGACTACCACGTGTAGCCACCCTCCACTCATCGGGCTTTATGGAGGGAGTCGTCGCTACCCGTGGAGAGACCGCGCAAGACTCCTCGATCACCCAGCCGGCGTTAGCACTTGGGTGAACCCGAGTCGCCATTCCGGCGCGGAGGGATCTCGAGGAGCGCCTCACGCGTCCCACCCAGACACAAGACTCCTCGCAACCTTCCACCCTAGAGCGGAGCTCCGCAACTAACTTCTCAATCTCCGCGACCCGGGCCCGCAAGGACTCGCAATCAGCAGCACTCTTGAAGAGAGAAACAGAGGGCCTATCTTTTCCAAGTACGGGTTTCTATAAGCTCTTAAATAACGTATCTAATAGACTGGTCTAACGCTTAATATACGCGGGGAAGTTATTCCTGGAGTGCTCGAGTGAAGGGATCAAAGGTCAAGCGCAGGTAGAAAGTGAAAGTTAGTCACAACGCAAACAACGTTAGTTCGCACACAAGATGGTTAGTACACAATCAACGTGTAAATTTGTAAACTATGAGTTACGGAAAAAAATACTCTAAAAAATACAATTACTATTTAAATAAACGGGCTTATAAAAAAAATAAAAACTGGGTGCTGGAAAAAGAACGATACTACGGTATTCAACAATGAAATATTAAGTTAACACAAAAACGATGACAAGGATTACTCAAATACTACAGACAACGTTAGAAGTTAATAAAACACAGGTTAGCACACAAACACCGTACAATTCTAATAAAAGGAAGAAGTTACGTTTATAGAGAGAAGAAAATAACGACAATTACGATATAAATATCGGTGTAAAAAAGCAATGCGCAAATGGAGTGTTAGAAAAATTACTACACTACGGTATACGACTAATAAGTATTACGATTAAAAAAAATACAAGGAGGTTATTAGTTAAGATAACTACTACTATAAGTAAATAAGCTATAAGAAAGGTTAACAAGTAATATAAAAGAAAAGTTATTTCTACTTAACAGTACGTCTACTTCTACTCTAATGCTACTGCTACAATGGTCGCTCGTAAGTCCGTTGGGCTCCACTGAAGGAAGTGAAAGGCACGTCCGCTCTCTTCAACAGCCAGGTAGAGGTCCAAGTGTTGCTCAACTTATAGCCGCTGTCTCTGTTGCAATTCTTACTGTGCTTCCTTATTTCTAATGCCTCCCGTATTACTCGTTTTCCATAAAGTTTTTCTTTCGCGAGAAATCTTGTATTTTCGAAATCCATTTCGTGTCCCCCGGCGGCGTTTTCTGCTACTGCAGATTTGTCGGCTTGTTTGAGTCTAATGGCTCTTTTGTGTTCTTCTACTCGTGTCCTGATCGTTCTCCCTCTTTCCCCTATATAAACTTGACCGCAAGTCCTGCATGGTATCCTATACACCCCCTCCACCTGAAGTGGCGTCTTTTGTTTAGTGGTTTTTAATGTCATCTTAACTTGGTTGATCGGCTGAATAATTGCCGTAATGTTATATTTCTTTAATACGTGTCCCAATTTGTCCGTTGTTCCCTTGACGTTGGGGAGATATGCCCTTTTTACCTTCTCCATACGTAGTAATGGGAAAGTATTGTAATCACGAAAAAAATCGACTTCGAGATTTCAACAGAAATACACGTTTTGAGGTCCCTAGAACACGTTTAGACTATTTTCGGAATGATGTCTGTCTGTGTGCGTGTGTGTGTTGATGTGTGTGTATGTGATTGTGGGCGCTCTAACTCAAAAAGTACTTGTCTTATTAACACCAAATTTCGTATATAACACTTTAGCATGAGCACAAAGAACTGATTAGTTTTTGGACATTAACGTTTTACCGAAAGTCGAGGTGTATTCGAAACCCGATTCTGTTTTTGCGATATTTCTCCGTTAAAACATCATTATTGTACATACAATTGTATTTAAATGTTATAGATAATGTAATTCCCTACAACTTTCATTTGAAACAATTTTCCACTGAAGTTATTGTTTAGGAATTATTTATAAATAGTCGGTTTTTCGGTTTCTTTCAAATATCTCCTTAAAAACGTCGTAATTGGTCGCTTAATGTGATGGAATGATGGATCATTTTTTCCATCACGGCGTTGATTTGTCTCGGATGATGGTTGGATTTTGCGTGTAGAAATCAACATCACCATGGAAATAGAGAAAGACGGGAAATTACCCTTTTTAGAAATGAAGGAATGAAGACGGGAGCTTGGGACACACCGTGTTCAGGAAAACTACGAATACGAACAGATTCCTACACGCAAACTCCCACCATCATCCGAAGCAAATCAACGCCGTGATGGAAACAATGATCCATCGCTCCATCACATTAAGCGACTCCAACCACCTTCAACCACAATAAAACAATTAAAAAGGATTTTACAAGCCAACAAATACCAAGAATCCCATATAAATCGGGCGATCAAGAGAAAACTAAGCGCAAAACGAGAAGATGGGAGAGAAAGAGAGAAAGAAAAAAGGGCATATCTCCCCAACGTCAAGGGAACAACGGACAAATTGGGACACGTATTAAAGAAATATAACATTAAGGCAATTTTTCAGCCCGTCAACCAAGTTAAGATGACATTAAAAACCACTAAACAAAGGACGACACTATAGGTGGAGGGGGTGTATAGGATACCATGCAGGACTTGCGGTCAAGTTTATATAGGGGAAACAGAGAGAACGATCAAGACACGAGTAGAAGAACAAAAAATCTGATGTGGCCAACACATGACTTTCTCCATATTTGGGGTATAGATATTTAAATTATTATGAATAGCATTATAAGGCAACATTATAGGGCAAAAACTCGTTCATTTCTGACTCCAACTGCGCTGTCATCTTCCTTTTGTTCTCCTAACTTCGGTTTGAATTCACCCGCGGCCACATTAAGGGGTTTCGTGTAGTTCTACAATTTCGTGGTATGAATCACTTTCTTATCCGAGTATGATGAAGTATGCGCGTAGACTTGAAATATTTGCGGTTAAAACCTTTTATTTATTTGAAGCATTAATCTAGCTGATCCTTCGGTTGAACTTTCCATTTTCACGATGTTGTTTTCCAATTTTTGCACTTTTGATTAGATGCTAACGAGAAATAAACAGCCGTAAACACGGGAGAATACAGGCCAGGACAGGTTCAAACGTGTTTATGCAGCGGTGTACTAATGTCATGCCTAGAGATGTGGAGCTGAAAAAACCATCGGTATTTTTAAAAAAAAACCCGGTTTTTTTGAGGTTAAATACCCCTCCGAAAAATACCAAATCGGTATTTTTCAAATAAGATTTTAAAATAGGGCGCGTAAACACTGATTTTTTAAAAATGTAATGAATTAGCTGTGTGGATGTATGTATATATGTACATATAGGCTTGTTTCATCGTATTTATCAGTATTAATTGTTGAATATGCGAAATAAAAGAACACCTTGTAATACAATGCAAATTAAGTAGAATAGCACGGAAAATTTTGCAAATGCCTCCTTCATCATCAGCTACAGAGAGAACTTTTAGCACTGCAGGTACTATAGTTCATTCAGTCAGGAGAAATCGTCTAACTAGTGATCGTGCTATGAAACTCACATTAAATATAATCGTAAACTGTTGAAACTTTTAGAGCAAGAAACAATGCAAGCACAACATGTCCCTCCAGAATTTTATATGGCCTCTTCAGAAAAATATAACAGCAACACTCATGTCATTCAAGAATCAGATGAGGAAAGTGAAGACGAGGAACTACAGTTCATGGAAATTGACTCTGAAACTGATTTGGAAGTTTATGACATTCCCTCTGGTGATAGTGTGCCAGAAAAAGATTCTGTTTCTTCAGAGAATAAAGGCATTATTTTTTCCTTTTAGCGGCTATCAAATTAAAAAAATTACTGTTTGACACAGGATAGAAATCTCAAGGAAATTACCATCTTTACCAACTGACTTGAAATTATTATCATCTTTGAATTATAAGAATTTATTGTCAGATGAAGGTATTAGCTGCCGCAAGCGAGCATTGTTGATAAAAATTTGCACTTGATTGACATTACTTTCTCAAATATGCAGTAGGTATATATAAATTACCGTATATTCCGGCGTATAAGTCGACCTTCGAAGTCGAAAAAATTTTCCTAAAACTTAGGGTCGAATTATACGCCGAACATAAATATGTGAACCTTAAATTAAAAATAAATAACATCGATATTTAAGAAGACCATTGATATTTCGTTGGAGGTGATCGCTATTGTGAATCAGTTGTTGCAGTATTTACATTTTATGGCATTTACCGAATTTACTCTAGTACCCCGTGCATATTTTTCCCCGAAAAGCCGGGGAAAAAGGGGGTGCGCGTCTTACACGAGGATTTCTGAACAGGTTATATAAATTGTGAGTATCGATAGTAAATTCTCTGCAATATGCTAGCGTCGTTTATATTCGTAAAAGACGTCGAATTCTACGAAGTATATGCGTATTTATGCAACCAAGCAAACGTGAAAGTTACGCCCGCGCTGCAGAAAAAAATCGAAAAAGTAGGCAGAAAGAATACGCCGACTAACTGATAACTATAGTTCAATGACTACTGAGGGTTTGCTGGCTTGAAAATAAAAACTTATTCTGGCTCAAATTAATTTTTTCCATCCGAACAGGCCCAAAAATAGAAGTGCGCGGGTTATATGAGTAAATACGGAATTTTAGAAGATTTATAATAATTATTTTAATACTGTATTTTCGTAATCCGCGTCCTCGTGTACTACGCGCACCCCTATTTTTGGACCAGTTCGAGGAGGAAAAAATAAATTCGTACTTTAATAAGTCGATGTCTACGGCGGCGGAAAATTAGAAAAAAATCAAAAAATGTGGGGATTCCCTGTAGGTGTGTTCTCTCCATGGTTCCCTCTAAGCTGCGCGACTGCGCATCAGTTTTTGAAGTTCCGCGCACTAAATTTTTCAAGCGCGCACGATTGTGTGTATTTATAGAATATATCGGAACGGGACCGCGTCAACCCCGGTGCATATCCGCGCACTATCGTCATGTAGGCGCGCATAGCTATATTCATTCCGCCCATGGATGAAAAGATAGAAGGAACTCCCGGGTTAAAGGTGCATCAGCGGCTCACGATGAATATGGCGAATAGAGATACCAGATGCCAACTTATTCCGGCATAAAGTGTAGTTAGAAACTGATAGTAAATTTTTAATGACAGAACTGCGTTTCTCGAGTAACAATAATGAACTTAAAACTCAATTAAAAGGTACAGCTTTAATATTATAAAAATATTACGTCATCTCAATGTTGAAGATGCACCAACGGCAGTATAAACAGAGCATTTAAACCCTAAAAGTTTCTTGGTCGTGTAGATACGCGTCAACTTCGTAGAACTCTTCGTCTTTTGCGAGTATAAACGTAGACGCAAGCGTGTTGCAGTAAATTTACTATCGAAAATCGTAATTTTTAAAACTTGGTCAGAAATCTTCATGTGTGACCAACATTTAGGGAAAAAAGGTGAGCGGGGTAATCATTTGCGATATTTTATTGAATTTCCCCGCCGTAGAGATCGATCGCGATCACTAGGTATAGTTCATTTCGATAGTATCATTAACAGCTGAAATCAGTCGAATTATAGGAAACTTAATTTAGTGGGTCAAGCTCTCCAAAAATAAGTTTCTTAATGGTCGAAATTAAAACATCTGTCATATGGAATGCTCAAGAAGAATAGCACAAACTCGAAACAATATTTATATATATTTTTATTATTGTTTATTTCTTTGATTTTGTCTGAAAACGGTTTCATGAGAAGTATTTTTAAGTAAAAAAGTGGGAATCGACTTATACGGCAAACATATACCTAATCATGTATTTTCATCCAAAAAAGCAGGGGTCGACCTATACTCCGGGTCGCCTTATATGCCGGAATATACGGTAGTAGTGGTTAACCCAACAAAGATGATGGGAAAACATAGATGCGGGAAAACGATCAATTTCGATGACATAAAACTGACAACTATACAGGCGTCGTCTGGCCGACCCATAATGAATCAATCAGCGGCTAACTTCAGTTGTTACTCAAATCAGCGTTTTTATATATAGTAATATATATTTAAAAACTTTTATCAAAAGATTTATATGGAAATGTACATCTTAAGTCAAATATAAGTATCCCACAGTACCAAAAAAGTGTTGTAACTAGTTTTTTCCATGCTAAAGGAAAAAAATCTGAAAAATATGGTATCTTTCATTAAATACTGTATTTTTCAATTGGAAAAAACCTCATTTGAAAAAAATGGTATTTTTTACATCCCTAGTTATGCCAATGGTGTGCCAATGCACAAACCATTTTGATAATGATAATTGGGAGTGAACTGCAAATATAATTAAAAGTAATGGGTTTCAATCAACCAGTAACATTGCTCGAGTAAAAGTCTTGTGGAAAAGTTTCAATAAAAATAACTGAAATAATTCATTACAAGCACATCAATGAGGCCTAAAAACCTTCATTTTTTTAGTTATTAAAAATCTCCATATATTTACTATAGAGCAATATGCATCAAAGTATTTCTATATGAATTTTTGAGAATATATTTTTTCAAATGAAGATTTTATTAGTTGCGTTTAAGTACCATTGGCCAAAATTGGGTTCAAGACATAAAACGTAATTTTTATCATTCTCAAATTTTCATGTTAATTCAACCTTATTCGTCAAAAGCGAATTGTCTCCTTCCAGGAGTAAGGAAATTTTAATTCCTAATCATTATTGTTTCTGTTACTCCACTATAACTTACTCAAAAGTGACAGATGAAAACACCATTTCCCATTTTTCTAGAGCATTGATGATCATACGAGCATCAAATTTGACATTGTGGCCAGCGAGTAGAACCTTTCTGCTTTGTTTTAATACCTTAAGGAATAATTTCAAAGCTTCACATGCACCATATGCTTCAACTTTCTGACCCCTGAAATGAAGTTCCCCATTAATGGACTTTAGTCCTGTCAATTCAGTCACCCATTCTGGTATCTGTCCTTCTGGCTTAATATATATAGAAAAATGAAATTTGCTATTAGCACCTATTTGAAGTATTTCACTGGAATCACATAAGCCAGTGGTTTCAACATCAAAAGAAACAATTTCAAATTCCTCTTCAAGAGGGATTGCAACTTGGGTAGTTAAACACTCATTACGTAAATCAAAACCCATGCCACTCCGGTAAGTCTCTCCTTCTCTAGCTTCTTTCACCTTAATTACCTTGTTTGTTTTCAAATTCTTGAATAGTCTTCTTCTTTTAAATTCTAGGGATTTCTTTTTTATTGCCATTGCACTTCTTTTAGCTGCAAGCTTTTTCCTATATCTCATAGTGTTCGACCCAGGTGACAAAGACAAATGTTTCTTAACATTCACCACATAGCTGACACCCATATTTTTTTGGCACACTGCTGCTGCCACTCTGAAATCATTAGACTCTGATGAGCCATAATGCCTTGATTTGGGAGCTTTGCTGGCTACAATAGAGTTAAAATTTTAATTGCCTTGGGTTGAGCCACAAGGAGCCAAATTGTGTGCATTGTTAGCAAACTTCTCAAATATTTTCGTAAGGCTTGCAAATAAACTATCTCCTTCCAAACCCATTCCCCTAGGAAGCCCCTTATGATGGTATGTGCTTGGACTTTTTAAAAATCCACACCATGATCCACATTCATCATGAATCTCGAATGAATGAGGCACAATGTTCAGAATGGCTTTCTGAGCTCATTTGGCCATCCTTTGTTTTGCTTCAGTGCATACCCAAAGCATCTTTGCAAGTATTTAATTACAGTAGGAGTTAAACACTTGTAAGTAAACTGCAATCTATACAGTGCATTCCCAAGGTTTTTCTTTGCATTATTCAAATCAGATATTTTTTCATATTGCCCACTTCATTCCTAATTTTTGATATTGTAGAGGAATCATCATCTCCTACTATTGTTCTCACTTTTACTTTAGCTTCCTTTAAGAGAGTGATGCTGCTTAATAATTCAACTGCTAAATCAGCCTCCATTGCTTTGGCACTTCCAGACCAGTTTCGGCAGCAACCATGGTCTTCATTGCCATATGAGCAAGCTTTACAGGCAACATTTCTGTTTCCAAATGCTAAAGCCTTTTTTGAGTGTAGTCCAATCAAACATCCATGCCCAGTAAGACTGGAATAGCTCCTTCCATTCCCTCTTTTCTGCCATCCCATATCATAGGAGGCAAAATTAGAAAATCTTACAAAATTACAAAATAAAATCCCTTGCTTGGTTACAGAATAAAGTTTCAGCATTACAAAAACAAAACAAGCAAATATAACCTTTTCAAAAACTAATGATAAACATGGTTATACAATTACTTTGATACATTTGATTGAAATGATCAATCTGGTGGCAAATACATTATTTTCTCTAGTTAAAAGAACGTAATAATTTTCAGACACACTCAGGACAGCATTTTCAGCTCACACATAAATAAGTTATTTATTCAGTTAGCTAAATTTAGTTAGAATTAATCTATCACCAACAATTCATTTTCTCTTCTCTTTAATTCTAGTTTGGCAAACCACATTTTCAAATAAATATTAAATAAAAATATTTTACCAATAGCCACCTGGATATTGTTCATTGTTAGACTTTTCTTGAAAAATTGTAACACAGTTTCAAAACCTACAAAATTGCCACAGTAAGGTCCCCCTGAGCCTTAGATGGCTCATCAGGAGGTGCCTAGAATAAAGCATCATGTACACACTTTACTATATAATGAACATTATTCACATATACTAATGTCATGTATTCTCTACTTCATACAACCAATTTTTTAAGTCCTTTTAACTACTTCCGGTGTTGTTACTATACCCTGTAAAGATTGCCGCTCTCAATAAACGGTGTTTGTAATCAGTGTAAAGAATCTTTCTCCATCCTCACAAAATCTTAACAGGTTATGGGCCCAGAACGACGTAATATGGCTGATCTGTGTTTTGTGGAAAGGATTGGTGAGTTCTGATTAATGGTGTAAGCGCAAAGTAAGAATATAGTATTTCCTCATTCGGAGCTTGTGCTCTGTGATAATGTCGAGTAAAGTACTGTAGGCGTATTCCGAGATTTGTTCGAGGAACTATTGAGTCTGTGATTTGTGACGTGACGTGTCATATTCCACGTAAAAGAAAGACATGGCGACAAATCAAGCACGGTTTACCGGCATGCCGGGCATCAACAAGTTGAATGGAATGGAGGACTATAATGATTGGAAATTTGCTATGAAACTACTTTTAATGCGCGAGAAGTTGTGGGCGTATGCATGTGGTATTGCACAGGACGAGAATGCTGAGAAGGATACTGACGCCCTAACCTTAATTTGTCTCCATGTGCAGCCTCACATTTACCCTTATGTGAGAAATGCAACAAAGGCAAAAGAAGCATGGAACGAATTGGCAAAAGTTTTTGAAGATAAAGGAGTAAACCGAAGGATTGCGCTCATTGACATGCTTTTGGATGAACGGCTAGACAAGCACAACTCAATGCATGATTACGTCACGGCTGTTATGTCAACTGCTCAGAAGTTGAAAGACATAGGTAAAGGCCTAGATGATGATCTGGTTGCGGTAGTGATGCTCCGTGGTCTTCCTGAAGAGTACAAGCCAATGAAGATGGCGCTAGAACATTCGGGTGCCGAGATAACTTCTGAAAACATCAGAGTGAAGCTGCTGCAAGAAGACCTGCGGAATAGTTCGAGGGTTGCAGCAGGTGACTCCGCTCTGTTTGCCAAGGGGAAGAAGATTCAAGGTGGTTCTCGACCGAGTCCTGCCACTGGTGACAAGAAGAAAAAGTTTAGGTATTTCCGGTGTGGCGAAAAGGGACATATGAAAGCTGAGTGTCCAAAGAGGGATCAAGAGAAGAAGCCAAGCGGTTTGAATTCCAAGGAGGTAAGGGAAAAACCGGGTTCCGGATTCAAGAAGGATTGGTGTTTTCTGACTGCTCTTGGTGCTGGTGTTTTCAGCTCTAAGGACTGGTATATAGACTCAGGGGCTTCGTCCCACATGTCACCCAGAAAGGACTGGTTATATGATTATTGTGATGATAGTGGTCCTGGTTTTGATGTGGCATGTGCTAATAATCAAAGACTTTCTAGTGCAGGGAAAGGGAACGTACTCATAAATGTGAAGGGTAACATTAAATGTATAAATAATGTCACATATATACCTAATCTGTCTGGTAACTTGCTGTCAGTGTCAAAGATGGTCGAGAATGGTTTGTCTGTTGTATTTAGTTCTGCAGGTTGCCAGGTGTATATCGAGTCTGATTGCAAGGTCCAAGGAGAAGCTGTAATCACTGCATCAGAAGTTGGTGGCATCTACAGGCTTGATCAGGTGGTGCCGGTGCCCAGACACAATGTCCTCGCTGTTGTTCAGGATGGCTATTCCAGTATGTTGTGGCATAGGAGGCTCGGTCATCTGAATGAACGTGGAATGCGGCTGCTAAGAGATGGTATGGTAACAGGTGTGAGTTTTGAAGTTGGAAATCATGAGCCTTGTATTCCATGCATCCAGGGAAAACAGCATCGTTTACCATTCAAGAAACCAAGTGGGAAAAGGGCCACGCAGAAACTGGGTCTGATTCACTCTGACCTCTGTGGGCCGATGTCAGAGACAACGCCAGGAGGAGCCAGATACATGTTTGTGCTGGTAGATGACTTCACCAGGAAGATCTTCGTCTATTTCCTCAGCTCCAAGAGTCAGGTGACTGAGAAATTCAAGGAGTTTAAAGCAAAGGTGGAAAATGAGACAGACATGAGAATTAAAGCGCTGAGAACAGACAACGGGACTGAGTACGTGAATGGAGGGCTTGATGTTTTTCTTAAAGAATGTGGAATTGAACATCAGTTGACAGTGCCCTACACTCCCGAGCAAAATGGGGTAGCTGAGAGGACAAACAGAACAATCTGTGAAATGGCCCGGAGCATGCTGATGGATTCGGGACTATCCAAGAAGATGTGGGCAGAGGCTTGTTCTACAGCAGTCTATATCAAGAACAGAGTGCCACACAATGCTGTAAAGGATGGAGTTCCGGAAGAGTTATGGTCTGGTAATAAAATAGATTTGAGTAATCTCAGAGTTTTTGGATCGGTGGCATATGTGCATGTTCCAGATAAGCTTCGAACGAAATGGGAGCCGAAGAGCAAGGCGCACGTATTTGTTGGCTTTTGTTTGGAAACAAAGGGGTATCGCCTGAAAGACCCTAAGAAGCCTAAGAAGATCGTCAGAGCAAGAGATGTCATCTTTCTAGAAAACCAGACTTATCAGAATGCTGTGAGCCAGGAAAAGCAGCAGATTGCTGATGTCCCAGTGTATATTAATCCAGAGACACCAAATGGAGGTATTATGCATGATGATGATGATGAACTAATAATTCCACCACAACAGGAGCCAGAAGCAGTTGAGGTGACTGAGCCAGATCCAGGACCTTCACAGGGAAGAAAATACCCTGTGCGGCAGAGAAAAGTAAGAGAATATCCTGACTATATCTTATATAGTGCTATTTGTAGTGAGGATGATCCAGTAAAAGTAAGTGAGGCTTTGTCAAGGCCTGATAATGTTATGTGGAAGTGTGCAATGGAGAAGGAGTATATGTCTTCACAGAAAAACGATGCATGGGTTCTTGTTGATTTACCTAATGATAAAAGAGTTGTTCAAAGTAAGTGGGTTTTCAAGTTAAAGAGAGATGCAAATGGAAATGCCTTTAGACATAAAGATCGTCTTGTTGCAAAGGGGTTTACTCAAAAATATGGGATAGACTATAATGAGACTTTTTCTCCAATAGTCAGAAATGCAACAATTAGAATTTTGTTTGGATTAGCAGCTGAGCTAAATTTAGAAATTGATCATATGGATGTAATCACAGCTTTCCTAAATGGTGAACTGAATGAGGAGGTATACATGCAACAGCCTGAAGGTTTTGTAGTAAAGGGCAAAGAAAATCAGGTTTGTTTCTTAAAAAAAGCTATTTATGGGTTAAAGCAAGCATCTAGAGTCTGGTATGATAAAATTCATGTTGTTTTGACAAAGTTGAATTTCCAGAGATTAAAATGTGAACCTTGTGTATACCATAAAATTATAAATGGGTCTGTATTTATGATTGCTTTTTATGTTGATGATCTTTTGTTGTTCAGTAACAATGAGGTAGAAAAGAACAAATTGAAAAGGGAGTTGATGAGTAAATTTCAGATGAAAGATCTTGGTCAAGCAAGACATGTTCTAGGTATGAGAATAAGGAGAGAGAATGGTGTAATTTATGTTGATCAGAGAGCTTACATTGAACAAGTTCTTGAGAAATTTGAAATGACTGATTGTAAACCAGTTTTAACTCCTATAGAGGTTGGTAAAAGGTTGTTGAAGGGTGATTGTGATAACCAAAATGTTCAGTATCCTTACCAAGTATTGATTGGATGTCTAATGTATTTAGCAGTTAGCACTAGACCAGATATAGCACATGTTACAAGTTTTTTGAGTAAATTTAATACATGTTACAGTGAGGATCACTGGAAATGTGCCAAACGTGTGCTTAGGTACCTTAAAGGAACCATTGATTTGTGTTTGACTTATCAAAAGACTGGGAGAAGTGTTGTTGGTTATGTGGATGCTGATTGGGGCAATAATGCAGTTGATAGAAGGTCCTACACAGGTTTTGTATTTCAGTTTGCAGGGGGAGTTGTTTCTTGGGAAAGCAGAAAGCAACGCACTGTAGCACTGTCGAGTACAGAGGCTGAATATATGGCATTAACTCAGGGCTGTAAAGAGGCAGTTTTTATAAGAAATTTGATGTTTGAATTGTTGGGCAAGAAAGAGTGTATTTTGATATATAATGACAATCAGTCTGCCCAGAAGTTAGCTAGAAGTTATATGTTTCAGAATAGAACAAAGCACATTGATATTCAATATCATTATATTAGAGAAGTTATAGAATGTAATATGATAGATGTTAAGTATCAGTCTACTGAAGAGATGTGTGCTGATATGTTGACCAAAGGTTTGAGTGGTCCTAAGCATATTAAATGTATTGAGTATATAGGAATGATAAAGAAATCCTGATGTTACTAGATTAAGGGGGAGTGTTGGAATGTATGTATTTATACTGCTGTATTCTAGTGACATCTGTGGACGTGTGTGAAGTTCTTACTTCCGGTGTTGTTACTATACCCTGTAAAGATTGCCGCTCTCAATAAACGGTGTTTGTAATCAGTGTAAAGTATCTTTCTCCATCCTCACAAAATCTTAACAAAAACCATATTGATATTTGGATATGTGATCATGTTTTTGAGCAAAGTCCATTAAAAATGTCACTATGTACTTTTCTAAAATTTTGTCTATTGAAGGCAAAATGGATATTGGTCTATAATTATTTAGTCTTGCAATACTTTGTTTTTGGGTATAGGTTTAACAATAGCCAATTTCAGTCCATCTGGGACAATACCCTTTTTTAGACTACAGTTAATAAGATTGGTAACCAAAACTAATAATACCGCATGGGACTTGATGTCTTTTATTCTTATCAGGTAATGGCCTGGCGCTTTATTTCTCAATTTCATAGTTATTTTCTGAATATCAGTTATAGAAGACTCTGGTATATATATTCTACAAGACTGCATTATTGTTTCACAAAGATGGAAGTTATTATTACACATTATTTTCAATTTGGAAACATCATCAGTAAAAGCAGTACGGAAATTAGTACAGATTTGAGAAATATGTTTTTTACTGCCAAGGCTTCTAACAATGTCATCATCTTTATTCATATTAACATCCCTACCTGTTAACTTGTTAATTTCTTTCCAGATAGTTTTATCATCTTTTATTTTCTCAAATATTTTGTGATGATATTGTTTTTTTGCCTTTCTTATATCTTTTAGAGTTTCATTTCTAAGTAATATATAGATTTTCCTGTATTCTATATTAGTGGGACAGTTTTTCATTTTCCTAAATGCAGTATCCCTCTTTTCTAATTTTCTTATTAGTTTTTCAGTCAACCATTCATTGTCAATACCCCTCCTAGCTTTTTAAGCTTCTTCATACATGTTTTTCATCACCTGGCATAGTTTACTATATATTACATTTGGGTCATCTTCATATAATATTTCATCCCATTTATAACTATCAATTATATTATATAATTTAATTTCATCCACATAGGTAATATACTTGCCAAAATTAGCATTATTCATGAGGTGACTACTTTTGTTATTCAAACCTATTAAATAATGATCAGATATTTTAGTTTTAATGACCAAACCTTCTATGTCACAGTTTATTAATCTAGTATAAATATGGTCTAAACAAGATATATTTAAGATGTTTCCCATTAATTCCTCCCTAGTATTCTCTCTAATCACCTCATCATAACCATTAGATACCAAAATATTCCAATAACTAACCACAAACCTATCTAAGTTATTTCTTATATTTAAATTCATGTCTCCCAATATAACTACATTCCTTGAATCAAGGTTATTTAAGACTTCTTCAAGTTCATTTATGAAAGTAATTTTACTAGTATTAGGAGGTCTGTAACAAGTTAGTATTTGATATTCAACACCAAGCATAGTGCATTTACCCAAGATTAACTCAAAAGAATTAGTTATAAAATTTTGCTCAATAAATTTCACCTCATTCTTAACATACAACATTATCCCTCCACCTCTTTGATTGCTTCCTAATTTCGTATACTGGAAATAGCCATTAATAATTAGATGGTCCCCATCTCCTTCTTGTAAATTAACCTCTGTGACTGCAAATACATAAATATCAACTTTTTTCAGCAATTCATAAATACACAATTTAACTTCATCAAAATGCTTATTCAGTGATCTGGCATTCAAGTGAAAAAGGTAAAATTCATTACATGTGTCCAATGTCACTGTGGAACATGAACCATGAACAGTACAACTAACTTTTTTAATTTTTATAAAATCAGAATTATCCATGATTTAATATAAACAAAATACCAGTATTAAACAATATATACTGTGAGTGGATACAGAATATTATGGTATACTAATCAAATTTAAACAATTTTTGACAAGTCTTTTTCATTTGAAATTCTTCTAATTTGACTAATATCATTTTTTTTAACAAGTATATATACAAATGAAATATATACTCACAATATTCAATTTAAAATCTCAACCATAACTTGAAGGATATTAACATCATATTTAACAACATTACAAGAACCCAGATTTCATCATTAGTATATTAGAACAGTTACTATATGCACAGAATGTATCTTTAAAAATCACAAATACCGTATTCACCTGAATCTAAGACGACCTTTTTTTCCAAATTTTCAGCTGTAAATATCAAGAGTCGTCTTACATTCGAATACGAAGTATATTTAAGCATTCAATCAATGGTTTTTACAACAAATGGTATATTAGAGTAAACAATTCACAACAGCAAATTCAAGTACGTACATAAAGAAGTGAAATAAACAAATAGTAATAACAATAAGAAAAACATGACGGGAATAATAATTATTTAGACTAATAATCATCGTCGATAATCATAACACAGACGACGTACTTTCATCTTGCACGTAATGGCAACCGCAATGTCAAAACAAATGAGAGCGGAAATCATTGGGATTCCCCTTTCAAACGACGCACCTCGATTCACTAAGTGTGACAGTAATTTTGAGTTGTGCATTCTTGATTTAAATGCACAACCCTTAAGTTAAAATGACATCATGTTGAAGTACGTGGCACGAGTGCAAAGGGAAAGTTAACAAAGGAATTAGACGGAGCTAAGATACAAATTTTAAGCTGATCGTGATAAATTACGCCGAAAAAACTAATAACTGTGATGCGAGAAGAAAGTTCGGTGTATCTGAGGCAAATGTGCGTCGATGGAAACTCTCAAAACAGGAACTAGAAAAAGCCAAAGCCACAAGGAAGTCGCTCAGTGGTCCAAAATTAGGCCGATTTCATGGCATTGAAGAAGTAGTCAAGTTTGTGCGCACCACGAGGAAGAACGGTATGCATGTTTCGACTGAAAGTATTATACTTAAAGCTAATGAAATAACTAGAGGACTTAATATATCATTGCAAGAATTCAAGGCCAGCAGAAGTTGGTGCGTGAGAATGATGTGACGAAATAATTTTTCTTTACGGCGACGAACTTCGCTGTGTCAGAAATTGTCAGAAGACTATGTTGAAAAACTTCTCGCTTACCAGAAATACGTAATTGGACTTAGAAAAACCAATAATTACCTTTTGAGCCAAATAGGAAATGCCGATGAAACTCCGGTTTTCTTCTACATGCCATCTAATTATACTGTGAACGAAAAAGGTGCAAAGTCCGTCCTAATTAAAACTACAGGCAACGAAAAAATGCGAGTCACGGTAATGTTGGCGGTTTTAGCAGATGGGACTAAATTACCACCATATGTGATTCTAAAGCGGAAAACAATGCCTAAGGAACATTTGCCAAGTGGAATAATAGTTAGGTGCCAAGAAAAGGGGTGGATGCCTAAAGAACTAATGAGAGATTGGTTACATGTGGTGTGGAATAGACTGCCAGGAGCTTTACTGAAACAAAGAGCAATGCTTTCACTGGATGCATTCAAGGACACTTATCTCCTGAAATTAAAAACATAATGAGTGCGAAGAATACTGATCTTATTGTAATACCTGGAGGAATGACATCGCAACTTCAAGTTTTAGATGTTGCTGTCAATAAGTGTTTTAAAAATAATTTAAAGGTTTTGTATTCTGAGTGGTTACAGAGTGGAACTCACACTTTAACACCAAAAGGAAATCTTAAGAAACCTGAAGTTGCAATGCTCTGCCAATGGATCAAGGCATCGTGGCAACAAATAAATGCAAAAGTAATAGTGAAAGGATTTAAGAAATGCTGCTTATCTAATGCCATGGATGGGAGTGAGGATGATGTTTTGTGGGAGACTGATGATGAAGTTGAGAGTGATAAAGATAGTGAGCATGAGGAAAATAGTGAAGGTTGCATAGACAGTGATGATGACTAACACAATAAAATGATTTTATGCAGCACTTGGATTGAAATGTTTTTTTGTTGTCCTGAAATGAGTATATTCTTTCAATGTATTTACTTTATTCTTAATGTTATCTTAAAATGAATGCTACCATTTAATTTGTTTGAAAACCTGAATGGTTCTATTTGTGATGTGATCTTATGATTTTAAAATGTTAAAAGACAATGACATTCAAGAAAAGTATAAGAGAAAATAAATATTTCACAAGATTTATAATTTTTGTAGTCATGAAGGTCAATTTGAGCTTTTTTCTCTTTTGGAATCATCAAAATGGGGGGTCGTCTTAGATTCAGGGTTGTCTTGGATTCGGGTGAATACGGTATATAAACCATTGTCATCATATCATGTCTGAGAAATTCACTATGATCAGAAAATTATAGAGTTACTAGCTGGGCTACCCGGCGTTGCCTGGGGAAATTTGGTTCAAATCCGATCGGAATTCTAGATGATACATAAAAATGTACCCATGATAAACTTAAACTTCTTTTATGTCCGCTCAAGCAGGCGCACATCGGACTGCTAGGCAACGGGATTTAATTGTTAACGCATCGGACTGCTATTGCAAGGCAACGGGGTTTAAATTGTTAACATAGATGGGTGGATGGATGCGTAGATGGATGGATGGATATGTCATATGCATTTTTTATATATGAAGATATGACCACCGGGCGTAAATCGATTCAGCAAATTATTTTCAGAAGTACCTGTTCTTTGAAAGGTATAAGCAATTGAACTAACAGATTCTAATCCTTGCTTAGCACACTAACCAGCACATTATTGTACTGCTTCTTTGTACACAACATTTAAAATTTTATTTTGTTGTGTATAAATAAACAAATTTTTTGCTAGTCCCACTCTTGAAAAGGTGACATATAACTGCCCATGAGAAAATACATCATTTTCTAAATCCACCCCAACAACTTGGAGAGACTGCCCCTGAGCTTTATTAATTGTTATTGCAAAGGATACTTTTATAGGAAATTGTAAGCGTTTAAACTGGACTGGAAAATCGCTTGGAATCAGAGGTATTCGTGGAATAAGTACAATGTCTCCAGTGCCAATGCCAGTGATACTTTTAGCTTCAATTAGAAATTTTCTTAAGGAAGTAATTTGAAGTCTAGTGCCATTACATAACCGTGGAGGGTCCAGATTTCTAAGCAGGATGATGGGAACTCCAACCTTTAACTTTAATGTATGAGATGGCAATCCTGAAGGGTTCTGGCAGTTTAAAAATTCTGTGGGGAAATTTACAGACTCTTCTGTCTGTACTACTCTATCAACAGATTTATACACTGTTTATTCACCATCTACTGAACTTAAAATGAGATCATTTATAAAAGTAACTATCATTTCTTGAGATCAGGATCGCTCTCTCACAAAACCACTTGGAGGATTTATTTTTTAAATGGGTAACATCAGGGTACACTCCTTTAATTAAATCATTTAAACTCTTAAAAATATTTTCTTGTTTGAAGTGCTCCAAAGTTTGAATATATCCATCAGAATTTGATATGGTGCCATTTCCAATACCTAAAAGAAAGCCAGAAAATCTTGCTGCATCCTGATCATTATTTCTGACTACTCTGATATTAGTTTTTAATGAAAAACTTGTAATATGTGACCAAAGTTTTGAAGATTTTAGGCAGGCCCCTATCTCATCAGCTTTAGTACCTTTTGGGATAACTGGTAGTGTTTGCCGAAAATCACCAGCCAAAACCACTGTTATACCACCCATGATAATATTTTTACCACACAGATCTTGAAGAGATCTGTCTAGAGCTTCTACGGCTTCTTTGTGTGCCATAGTGCATTCATCCCACACAATCAGATGGCAATCAGATACAACTTTGGCAAATGAGGAATTTTTGTTAATGTTGCAAAGAGCATTAATATTTTTGTCCAGAGCTAATGGTAATTTGAACATAGAATGGGCTGTCTTCCACCCTTGCAGTAACGTTGCTGCAATTCCTGATGCAGCTACAGCCAAAGCAATGTTTTCTCGTTCCCTAACATTAGCCAATAAAAGATTTAATAAAAATGTTTTACCCATGCCACCAGGAGCATCAATAAAGAAAAGCAATGCCATTTTTTGGTCTACAGTTGAGAGTATGGCATCTTTTGATCAACCAATAAAGAAGGCTCATTAGTTTTCAAATATTGTTGTAATTGATGTTTATTATATGCAGTTTCACTGAAGTATTTCTGATTGTGATTACTGCTAGGATCAGTTACAGGGGGCAGATCAAAATCTGCTAAACATTTGTTGGACAAAGACTGAATTTTCTGTTGCATTATAAGAAGAGCCTCTGTATAAATTTGATCATTAAATTGGATATCACAATCAGGAAAGCGTTTACGAACTCTGTGAAGAATACCTTCAGACATGATCGCGGTATTTCTCCCACAATTTTTTGCATTTGGAATGTTGCAAAATATTAGCAGTATGATAAAAAGCTCTCTCAGCAGGTAAGGAGTTTTTGAAATGGTGACATCTTCCAAGCACTCATCCCATTGTTTGTCACTTACCAATAAACCTAACGCATCACATGCTGCTCGGAATGTGGAATACGAAACACCATTCACAGTCCTTAAATAATTAAAGGAAGTAGGTGCAGCGGCCAAATTATAAACACGACATCAATCTCTAACTAATTACTATATTTGGAACAAATTATAACAACAGGAAAACAAATAGGCTTGAGACGCACACTTGTCTCATAGTTTAAATTACATCATTAACATGGTATCTTAGAATTGAGTACAATGACAAAACGGAAAACAAAACAGACTCGAGACGTAACACTGGTCTCGTATATTAGAGTTAAATAAAATGACTGAACGAAAGGCAATCAGACATGAGACGTAACACTTGTTTCGCAATGTAATTCACTTCAGTGGTATAGTTTATAGTTACAATGAGTGTCCACAGGAAAAGTTCTGCACACTCCGTCTGTGAGAAGATCTCTCTTCGTGGTCGTTGCGTGTCATCGAACAGCAAGCGCGTAGCGTAGTCCAGGGTTGGCCTTAGGCCAATTGTACCTATTGGACCCAGTCGGGCCCCCGCACCTTCATTTATTTATTTTGAATTTGTACTTTTTTCAATGGTGTAGGGGCTCCAAACTATCTATTGGTGATGATTCTTTTTAGATTTATCCATAGTCCCATCCATAACCAAGTGGTCTCATAAGAGGCCATCTGATGCTCTCAGGATGCAGGAAATGCGTTGGCAGCCTGGGATCCACCCCAGATCCCCACCCCCTGGCTCGGCCTTTTAGGTCTCCTTGCTTCAGTCCTCTGGACCTCTCTTGCTGTGCCCTTCCCAAATCTTTTTTTTAAACTATGCCTTTTAGATGTAGGGCCCCACCAAAAGTTTTCTAATCGGGCCCCGCAATTTCTAGGGCCGGCCCTGGCGTAGCCCAACCTTTGTTCGGCACTCAGAATATATTCTGCCTGTGAGACGTCGTGTCACCCCAGCAAAAGCAGTGGTCACGTGACAGCAGCTGATGAGGGGAAATCCGGCGCTTAGTTTGAACGGGCAACTCCTTGATTTCGTATTGGTTAACTGTTTGAGTAGATTATATAACCATAGGAAAAAGGAGGAATGGGAAACAGGGGTGATATTCGCCATATATAAGGCGCATAGCTATGGGGCCGAGCCAATAGCGAGGAGAGCCTTTAGCATTTCTGTTCGGTGATTACGAATGGCGGTGATAATGAAGCGAGGCAATATTCGATGGGCAGGCGTTATTCATCGCATTTTTTTGACAAGTGCTTCGTTAAGTGCGTAGGTGCGGGGAAAATCGCTGCATCCTCCTGAGGAAAATGAAAAAAAAACAGTTTTGACAGGTTGGGGGAGATTCCGAACCACCTTCTTCCCTCAATTGTTCACACCCTATGTAGTACACCTTTTACACGTAGCACTTTGCCTAATACCACTTTATATCAAGTCACAGAAAATTTGAACATAAGTATTGGAGGAAAGCCATTAGAACAAGTTTCAGATTATAAATACCTTGGAAGCATCATGACTAGAGAAGCAAAATATACAGATGAAATCAGGACTAGAATAAAAAAAGCAAAAGCTGCTTTCAGAAGAAAGAAACTCCTACTAACGGGAAATATAAAGCAGGAAATCCGCAAGAGGTTGATAAAATGCTATGTATGGAGTATAGCTTTGTATGGAGCAGAAACATGGACGCTAAGGAAAAATGATATTAAATACTTGGAAAGCTTCGAAATGTGGACATGGAGAAGAAAGCTGAAGATAAAATGGACAGATAGGGTGAAAAATGAGGAAGTACTACGAAGAATAGGAGAGAAGCGAACGATTATACAGATTATCAGAAAGAGGAAGGCGAACTGGATTGGGCATTACCTGAGGAGAGAGTGCATGATTAAAGAAGTGCTAGAAGGAAAACTGGATGGAAAAAGAGAAAGAGGTAGGAAAAGGTTTCAGCTAGTAGACGACTTGAAAGGGAAAGAGAGCTATCAAGTCATGAAGAAAACTGTGGAAAATAGGAGTATATGGAGAACCAAGTTTAACCTAGAATAATCATGGACCTGTCAACGGACAGACTACCTATGATGATGATGATCAAGTCACACACACACAGGAATTGTCTCTAGTATTGATAATGTATTTTATAAAATAATGTTATTGTAGTTAAATAAGTACCTTGGGATAATTCACTAGAAATTGTATCGTACTGAAAATTAGAGTCCACGACACTGTCCCATCTGAAGTTCTCAGGAAACGGAAGAAGTCCACCACTTATTAACACTGTTTAGGTTTAGTACACCCTTTGAAAAGCAGTTTGAAACGTGTACACTAAGCACTGGAGTGATGTCTTCTCGGATGGAGACCCAATAGCACAACTTGTTATGTCGCCACAATAACAGATATCAATTATCACTATGTACCCTGGTATGTGGTGTAAGAATACAGAAATGACTAAAGAATACAGAAATGATCGATGCCCAACCTTTCCTTAGGTTTACAATTAGGGCAGATTACACAACAATAGATATTATAACAAAGAAAAGAATTCATGGTATTTCCATCTGGGAAGCATCGAAATTTAGCAAAGGATTATTTTGAATTTAATGCATTAAGTAAACTTAAACAGTATTCTTTGCTGGAAACTTAGCAGCAATTATTTTCTAAGGCAAGGCATGTAATCATTATGACATTAACAACTTTCAAGTAGTCAAGTAGTACAGATAATTATTATAACATTAATTAATTTTTCAAAGTAGTAAAGATAATTATTATAATTCAGACATTTTTAAATCTAAGTATATTTCCCCCTGTTTTGTAAATCATGGCTATTGTTACATATGGCATACAGTTTATAGACATTTTACGTTACACTATCCCAATTGGGGATAGTCCACAAAAACAATAATGGTAATAGTGATATTATTACCAGCAAACATAAGAAACATATGGCTAGGTTACGTTAAATAATAAAGATTTAGAGCCATGGAGACATACATAAAGGTCTAATTACCCTTTTATGATGCCTTGACATCATCCTTGTTTTCACAAAGGCGTAGCACTAGTCCGAATATCAATATGTTTTACCATATTCTCATCTGGGGGCTGATTGTAATGATAAGAATCATTGGGCGATGGGGTCGCTAATTCCCTATGCCAGACATATAGAATACAATTTACTGACGATACAATTTTAAATGTGAAATGTTGGCAATTCTCTCCTTATTGCGTGACAATTCAAGAACTACTATTACTGGAGATATGAAGCTTTTAAGAGGATATGGACCGACCCATTGTGGCGTTTTTGTCGAGCGCCTTTGAACAACACCAATTCACCAAGTTTGAATGGATTTCCTGAATGGCTCCTATTAAAAGCAACCGCTTGCCTAGGCCTTGTCCTTTTTAGATTTTTCATCACATCTTGCCATAGAGACTGCATTTCGGCTTGGGTTAGAGCAATGGTGGCCAACCTTTTTCTGCCGTGTGCCACAAATCTATGCAAAAATTCATGGCGTGCCACCCAATAATGTTTGAAGTCATACAAATAAATTTACAAAAAAGTAACACAAACAAATTCTGTATAATAATTTTGTTCCATATAATTTATTTATTAGCATACATTTTCAGATTTAAAAAATCGGTACAACATACATTGTACAAACTTTCTCATATACGTACTAATGCGTCGTTTAGTTATCTTTAGAAAATGAAAATCGTATGAGCCTGTTTTTAGAAAATAAAAATTTTTGTTAAAGTTGCCCAAGAATAAACTAGCCTTATTTTCATTCATTGAGAAAAATGAAATGCGTGGTACTATTGTAGATGTATACTCAAGTAACTGTACGAAATTTGATCAAAATCGTTAGAGCCGTTTTTGAGAAAATCGAATTATTGTTAAAGTTGCCTAGAATAAACTACTTTTAATTATTTATTTTGAAATAAACACGGAACTTAATCAACAGTAAAATGATAAAACGTAAATTCAATAAATTTATAGATAAGGTATTGTTAGGGCTAGGGTTAGGGTAGCTGCACATCAACAAAGCAGAGCGGAGCAAAGCATTTTTGCTCCATCGTGATTCAACATGATGCTTTTTTATCAGTCACGACGGAGCAAAGCATGATGGAGCAAGCTATAGGTTAGATACGGGAGTAGGATGAAGGAGAAGCGGGGATTGTGTGACGTCTAATTTTTAGAGGCACAAATTTTCCTGGCTAAAATACCTTAATTAATTAAGTTTTTCCATTGATATGTTTAGTGTTTGCAGCTGGCGAATAAATGTGAAAATGTGACTTCAAATGAATGTTCAGGGGCAGTAACCAGACTCCACTCCGAATGCTAAAATGGTATTTCCGAAGCGGCTTCCGAGAATACTACCGAATACAGATGGATGTGGTTTTCCAACATTTTATTGCTGTTACATGCCGGGGGTCTTTGCCGACCGGGTGAAAGCAGTTCTCACCTCACCTAATATTTCTAGCTGATTCCCTCTGTGATTTGCCGCCCCCGAGGGTTTCTGTCAGGGTGCAATGCACCCCTTGCACCAAATGTAGTCACGGACCTGAAGAGAGAAGCATTCCCTAAGGTTGGAGGGGGGGAGAAGAATGATTAAGAAAGGTGTGACCTCCGCTTTCACTACCGCAGGGGCAGGTATAGGCATCCCCGCATTACACACGCAGGGTTTTCGTACGAAGCGTATTTTTTCTCTGCAAAAGGAAGAAAACACCATCTATGGGCTGTAAACTGTACTAGAAGGACACAGTTAGATACCGAAGATGCTTCATGAGGGACTATTTCGGCATACCCATAGCGGATGGCCCGAAAATCGGCGTAACGGATATATACCGCATACAGATTACGACATGCCATGACGAATATATACTCACTCAACTGGTTAAAGTCAACGTCTTCTTTTTGCTTCTGCTTTCGGTATTATCACCTACTTTCCTCTTGGTAGACATTTTCCTAAAACGGGGCCACAGCGTGACAAAGACTGATGTGGCCAACACATGACTTTCTACATATTTGGGGTATAGATATTTAAATAATTATGAATAGCATTATAAGGAAAAATTATTATTTCGTGTCGTAAAAGAATACAGTCGCCGTTATTGCCGTAAATTAGGTATATTTTGAATAGCGACGTTTACAGAATTCACCGTTACATGGTGGTGGCGCTGTATACTGGAAATTAGGAAAAAGCTAAATATCTTCGAAATGGATGGTTCTACGAAAATATGTTTCAAACAAAACTTGGAAGAAATATTATTCTCTACAACGTTGGTCCTTAAGAAGATTACCAATAACGATGTTTTTAAGGAGATATTTCATGCAAACCGAAAAATCGGTTATTTATAAATAACTCCTTAACAATAACTGCTACAGAAAAATGTTTCAAATAAAAGTTCTAGGAAATTACATTCTCTATAACGTTCGTAGAGAATTGCATATAAAATAATTATGTTTTAACGAAGAAATATCGCGAAAACCGAATCGGGTTTCGAATAAACCTCGACTTCCGGTTAACCGTTATTGCCCAAAAACTAATCAACACTTTGGGCTCATGCAAAAGTGTTATATGTGAAGTTTGGTAACGATATGGTACGTACTTTTTGAGTTAGAGCGCCCACAATCACATACACACACGCACACACACAGACATCATTATGACAATCTGATGTGGCCAACACATGACTTTCTCCATATTTGGGGTATAGATATTTAAATTATTATGAATAGCATTATGAGGCAAAATTATTATTTCGTATCGTAAAAGAATACAGTCGTCCTTATTGCCGTAAATTAGGTATATTTTGAATAGCGACGTTTACAGAATTCACCGTTACATGGTGTTGGCGCTGTATACTGGAAATTAGGAAAAAGCTACATATCTTCGAAATGGATGGTTCTACGAAAATATGTTTCAAACAAAACTTGGAAGAAATATTATTCTCTACAACTTTGGTCCCCACGAAGATTACCAATAACGATGTTTTTAAGGAGATATTTGACGGAAACCGAAAGACCGGTTATTTACAAATAATTCCTAAACAATAACTCCCATAGAAAATTGTTTCAAATGAAAACTGTAGGAAATTACATTCTCTATAACCTTTTGTATAGAATTGTATATACAATCATGATGTTGTAACGGAGAAATATTGCAAAAACCGAATCGGGTTTCGAATAAACGACTTCCGGTTAACCGTTATTATCCAAAAACTAATCAGTTCTTTGCGCTCATGCTAAAGTTTTATATATGAAGTTTGGTAACGATATGACAAGTCCTTTTCGAGTTAGAGCGCCCACAATAAATTACACACACACTCACACGTGCACACACACACACGCACACACAGACATAATTCCGAAAATAGTCTAAACGTGTTCTAGGGACCTCAAAACGTGTATTTCCGTTGAAATCTCCGTCGATTTTTTTCATGATCACAATACTTTCGCATTACTTCGTATGGAGAAAGTAAATATAGCCTAAACGTGTTCTAGGGACCACAAAATGTGTATTTCTGTTGTAATTTCGAAGACGATTTTTTTCGTCAACAATACTTTCCCAGTACTACGTATGCAGAAAGTAAAAAGCCAAATATCTCCGAAATGGATGGTTCTACGAAAATTTGTTTCAAATAAAACATGGAAGAAATATTATTCTCTACAACTTTGGTTCTCACGAAGTTTACCAATAACGATGTTTTTAAGGAGAAAACCGAAAAACCGGTTATTTATAAATATCTCCTAAACAATAAGTGCTATAGAAAATTGTTTCAAATGAAAGTTGTAGGAATTTATATTCTCTATAACTTTTGTATAGACTTGTATATATAATAATGACGTTTTAACGGAGAAATATCGCAAAAACCGAATCTGGTTTCGAAGAAACGACTTCCGGTTAACCGTTATTTTCCAAAAGCTAATCAGTTCTTCGTGTTCATGGTAAAGTGTTATATATGAAGTTTGGTAACGATATGGCACGTACTTTTTGTGTTAGAGCGCCCACAATCACATACACATATACGCACGCACACACACACACAGATATCATTCCGAAAATAGACTAAAGGTGTTCTAGGGACATCAAAACGTGAATTTCCGTTGAAATCCGAAGTCGATTTTTTTTCGTTATCACATACTTTCCCATTACTTCGCATGGAGAAAGTAGAAAACCTAATTCATTTGTTTAGTGTTTTTCTCATCCCTTCAAAGATGGCAGCAGTAGTCGGAAAAACCGCGAAACTGCAAAGCACGCGAATTTGGAAGCCGCTAATTTGGAGGCTCTACTGTAATGGGAAAGTATTGTGATCATGAAAAAATCGACTTTGATATTTCAATGGAAATACACGTTTTGTGGTACCTAGAACACGTTTACACTATTTTCGGAATGATGTCTGTGTGCGTGCGTGTGCGTGTGTGTGTGCACGTGTATGTGATTGTGGGCGCTCTAACTCAAAAAGTACGTGCCATACCAAACTTCACAGATAACACTTGAGCATGACCACAAAGAAATGGTTAGTTTTTGGACAATAACGGTTAATCGGAAGTCCAGCTTTATTCGAAACCCGATTCGGTTTTTGCGATATTTTTCCGTTAAAACATCATTATTGTATACACAATTCTATACAAAAGGTTATAGAGAATGTAGTTCCCTACAACTTACATTTGAACGAATTTTCCATAGCAGTTATTGTTTAGGAATTATTTATAAATAACCGGTTTTTCGATTTCCGTCAAATATCTCTAAAACATCTTCGTGAGGAACAAAGTTGTAGAGAATAATATTTCTTCCAAGTTTTGTTTGAAACAAATTTTCGTAGAAGCATCCATTTCGGAGATATTTTGCTTTTTCATAATTTCCAGTATACAGTGCCAGCACCACCTAGCGGTGAATTACGTAAACATATTCAAAATATAATTTACGGCAATAAGGATGACTGTATTCTTTTACTATACGAAATGATAATTTTGCCGCATAATTCTATTAATAATAATTTAAATATCTATACCCCAAATATGGAGAAAGTCATGTGTTGGTCACATCAGATTTTTTGGCATTTGCGGGACTGTACAAATTTTTATTTGTCATCCGCGAGAATCGCGGATCAGTGTACAGTAGTAGGTTTACATTTAAAATGCTGCATGAAAATTCGATGTTAACACTTCAGATTCCGAATACGAACTGAAAATGATACGTGCACGCGTCACAGGGGATATACTCAGTGTCGGATTTACGCAAAAGCAACGTAAGCGGGTGCCTACGGCGTCAAACTATCATAGGAACCTGTGAAAATACTATATTATGAAATGTATTAAATTAGGAAATGCGTCTAATCATGAAACCACAAAATATCTGATGTGATGGGCACAAAAATTAGACTACAAAGAAAACTTTTTTCAGTAGATATTGATTTCAACATGGAGCATTCCTGTTTACTTTCCCCGTACGAGGTAATGGGAAAGTATTGTGATCACGAAAATAATCGACTTCGAAATTTCAGCGGAAATACACTTTTTGAGGTCCCTAGAACACGTTTAGGCTATTTTCAGAATGATGACTGTGTGTGTGCGTGTGTGTATGTGATTGTGGGCGCTCTAACTCTAAAAGTACGTACCATATCGTTACCAAACTTCACATATAACACTTTTGCATGAGCCCAAAGTGTTGATTAGTTTTTGGGCAATAACGGTTAACCGGAAGTCGAGGTTTATTCGAAACCCGATTCGGTTTTCGCGATATTTCTTCGTTAAAACATAATTATTGTATATGCAATTCTATACGAACGTTATAGAGAATGTAATTTCCTAGAACTTTTATTTGAAACATTTTTCTGTAGCAGTTATTGTTTAGGAGTTATTTATAAATAACCGATTTTTCGATTTTCTTCAAATATCTCAAAAACAGCTTCGTGAGGAACAAAGTTGTAGAGAATAATATTTCTTCCAAATTTTCGTAGAACCATCGATTTCGGAGATATTCAACTTTTTTCGTAATATCCAGTTTACAGCGCCAAAACCGCGTAGCGGTGAATTCTGGAAACATAATCATAGTATAAATTACGGCAATAAGGACGATTGCATTCTTTTACGATACGAAATAATAATTTTGCCTCATTATGCTATTCATAATAATTTAAATATCTATACCCCAAATATGGAGAAAGTCATGTGTTGGCCACATCAGATTTTTAATGAATGTTGCAGCAACCCGAGTTATATGTTTCATACAGAATTGTCCTTGGGCTGGTGGTAGTATCTTTAAGCTAACTCATATTGTAAATCACTTTGTACCAGAATTAAAGGTGCTCACTATCTCGCTTCCAGCGACGATGTATATACACGATTGTGGTAGTACATGAAACAACCTTTCCCTCCTTCCATGGGTTACGCAAGGCCACCGACGTGGCAGCACTATAGTACATAATATGTTAGTTAATATTGTTGTCCCTTGCGGTTATTCACCTTTCGAGTTTTATCATTTCTGACCCTGTGCATACTTATTCGGGAAAAGGATATTCAATCTATTTTCCCAAACACTGACATTGCAAAAAAATATTTTTATGTACGACTGCTTCAAATTGCAGTGCAGAATGATCGTTATCCACGTTGAGAAAAATTAAAAACTATTTACGATGCAATGGCCGTAATTATAGAGTGTAACAATATTCTAGACGACATGGTCGGAATTATTCTGTTGCTACCATCTAGTGGCCGCAGCTGCTAAATTAAAAACAAAATGTTGCTTCATATAATATTTATAATAAAATGCGGGACGTCTGGCAACCCTACACACATCACACAGACATACATACACACACACAGAGATACATATATGGAGAAAGTAAAACTTCTTGAATTCTGGTAAAATAAGACAACAGAGCTAATGATGGTACGCCATGATAGTTGGCAACCCTGATCGCTAGCAATCGATATCTCGTCGTATGATATCGTTTCTATCTCTAACATCACGCAAATGTCTTGAACCGATTCGCGCCAAAAGTGACCAATTGTCTTTTTGATCTGAACGTGAATATTATTGATATATTTTGTATACATTTCCTTTAAAATTTTTAATGGAAGGAGAAAGCACATCTAAAAAAATATCTGTAGTATTCGTTATAGAAGATGACATCGATAAATCAAACGTTTCAAGGGACATGCAAGCAGCTCATCAAGTAAGTTTATAAATATATCAGTCGTTCACTTTTAAGTATGTATTTGCTATATAAAGAACAGCAATTAATATTTTGTATGTCTTACTCAGTTTTATTAGTGACATATTTTGAAAATATTTCATGTGTTAAGTTTCGGTACAAAGATTGTTGATACGTTTGAAATCTTTCTGAATCGAGTTCTCCTCTGGTAGATAAGTAAATTATTCGAAGTAGTCCCCTTCGTTATAGCTAGGTGTGTGGAATTATAACACCTTTGAGTTTGAATTACCGAAATGAACTATTCCTCGGAATCGAAACCACTCGGCGATGTTTAAATTTCATTAATTTTTTTGAATGGTATTACCCGAAGCAATTAGCTGTATGAATTATATTCTTAAAAGATTTTATACATAATGTACTAATTTATGCCCATCGGTGGTGCTGGTTGGTGATTATTCTTTTATTATCTATCTAATTATTAGTTTCTCTAGGCGATTCGCATTCATTAGGAATATAGTCAGTTAAATCTGCTCTGAGAAACTTAAGACTTCTTAATTCATTTTCAGTGCTGCCTGGATCAAGAGGTTTCCACAGCCTGGCTTTCTAAAGAAGAATGTTTCAAGTTAAAGCCAAAAAAAACAGACATTTTCGTATTTGAGGAATTCCAGGGGAGTTCTTTTGCCTTCTTAAAGGAGTTCAAGTGTGTGTGAGTGCTGTAGTTCGTGAAATAAATCTAATTAGAAAGCTGTTAAATAATTGACTCTATTTTTACGAAAATTTATTCCATTTGGCAGAATTATCAGTCCACGATGTCTTATGACATGTTTGATGGAGAGAAAGCCTATACCTAACATTCCCTCACCTATTTTCACCATTGCCATGGTGGATATCATTGTTACAGCTAGTGGATTTACTAAGGATCAAAAGGTACAAAATGTTATTTTATAATTGTAAAATCTTTAATTTTACTTATTCTGTCAAATCAAAATTATATTTTTAGAAATCTCTGAGTGACAAAATCGGTCTAATGGGTGGCATATACTTGAACAATTTTAATGCAAGTGTGACACATCTTGTGGCAAATGCTGTGGGAAGTCAAAAGTATAAGGTAACGCCTTGGTGAAGTATTTGATAAATATATCCTTTAAATATTGCTGTTTTAATACAATTTACTATTATAGGTTGCAGCTGAACGGAGGATACCTATAATGACTGAAGACTGGGTAAATGCTGTCTGGGAAGCTGGATTAAAGGAGAATGTGAATGCATTAGATCCTCAGTTTTCTAAACATAAACTCCCAATATTCAAAGGATTACTGATATGTACATCTCAGTTTTCAAAAGTTGAAAAGCAAAATTTGATGAAAATCATCTCAAACAATGGTAAAGTTCGCCAGCTGGTTTGTATATATATAATTCCTTAATGATTTTTCATATTTTGAAATATTGGTATTTATTTCTGTTGCTTTGGAAAGGAATTGGAAATTTGTTTAAAAAGTTTATTTGGACTGATGTTTGTCATATGTTTCACAAAATGTTACTAAAAATAGATAAATTAACTTTTTTTGGCTTGTTCATCAACTATGTACAGAGGCAGCATATAGATCATCGAAATCATGGTTAATGTTTACTATGAGAATGCCAGGTTAACCGGGGCACAGTGGTCCAACTGTGCCCAAGGATTAGATGAGCCCCATGGAGGCTTCAGACATTTTGTGTAGTGGTTGGGGGTAGTCTGAAAAATTGTGCACCAGAGCCCCAAGTTCCTTAATTTGACATGAGACGTAGTTAAACAGGGCTGTATACAGCAGGAGTCTCCTACCAGTGGATCGGTATTGACTGATCGATCTTTGGCCCTTTTAGACTCAGTTGTCATTGCGAGATAGGTGCGTATCGTTGTTTATTGACCCTGAGTGTGCTTAAGTGTAGCTCAATACATGGTGTTCATATCGCTCATTACTGCAAAAGGCAAAAGTTTTAAGCTAACTGCGACTTTGTGTAACTTGATTAACTAATTCAAGTTATGCTTTGGTTGATTTCTTCCATCTGTATATTTATTTAATATGCTACTTCTAATAGCTTACAACTTAGTAATAAATTGAATTATCCTGACAAATAAAATTTCAATCAATTTTATTTGAACTATAACATTCTCTTGTACAGAAGGAAAACTCGAATAAAACTTTATTCAAGCTTGTTTAACTCGAATAAAAAGCTGTTCGTGATTAAATTGGATTGACGTGTTAAGCAGGACATTTCACGTTATGACGCTGGTTTCGATATGTCTTAAAATTGGGGAGAAATTTGCGAGGATCTCCCTCCCCCCTCCAGCTCAACAGTATTTCTTCAGTAAATATACAAATGAGTAGTAGATCTTGGGTGATGAAAGGTTGGAGTCCCCTGGTATACAGTGTATTGATTGCACTAACTGATCTGCTCTGATAGTTGACTGAGCATTGCAGGACTAAAAAAAGTCTTTTTGAAGATGTATTCACCATTAGAAGGAATTTCGGCTGGACAGAAGTTTTCTTCTGTCGATTATTTCTAGTTAGCAAAAATTCAGAACATATTCCATATCTGAAATGAAGTATTTTTGTCTTAGTAGGGTATAATGAATTTCATTTATGTTTCTAGGGGATGGAGCATGATACTTTGGTAGTTGAAGAGTGACCCTGTGGAATTTTGTCATTAGCAGTTAATTGAGAAAGGAAAAGATAATACTTTTGTTGTAGATTAGCAATCAAGTATCTTTTTATGAAATTGATGTTTTTTATTTGAACTTCACTCTGCCAAGAAATATCAACTGCCAGGCAATTTTAGTTGCGTCCTCCAACTAACAATGCAGATGAAAAAGTATAGGCACTACAGAGGATAACTATAGTTCATCCAGCAGAATTTCTTCCCACCTCCGAAAGCAAGGAAATGTGCCATTATTTTACATTAACTCTAACATTCACCTCTCCTGCTAAGAAGACACTGTAATTTTGTCGCTAACCAAATCTTGCAAGGTTGAAAGCAAATGTGAAGTTGTAATGAAATTAGATTCTTTCATTATCATAAGTAAGTTAAAGAGAAAATTAGTTGGAAAGAGCAGAAAATGGATGTGGAATTTTTAAAAAACAGTTGGAGAAGGGAGGACCTTAATTAGAGTGATAAGGGACAGACAGAAGAAATGAATGGGTCAGGTGTTGAAAGGAATCCGTACTGAAAGAGGTCATAGAATAAAGAGTTTATGGAAAGAGGAAACAAGGTAGGAAAAGAAAAGGTACATCATATACATTAAAAGAAGGAATTGGGTTTGACTTGAAGAGAAATTATTCTACATTAAAATTGTATTTAAAACATTTCCATTTACATTTTTCTATTCTCACTCAGCTAAGAATTTTTCTTTCTAAGATTTGTAGGTAATGTGAATATATCTGGGAAGTGCTTGCTTTTTGGGCAATGAATGGGATTTACTATACTGTGGACGAAATTACTGTGGGATTGACACTTCGGGGTAGAGGAGGAGTTGGGGGCTTGGCGGGAAAGACCCCTCCTTCACAGGCAGAGGGGAGGGAAGTGTTGCCACTATGTCCCCTGCAAACAAAATATGTTCAGTCTATGTTATTATCCATTTCAAATATCTTTGCGACTGATATTTTGTACGTACTCAGGACCACTCGTTTGTCTCCGCTGCTAGGAGGTGGGGACATCTTTTGGGGAGAAAACTAAAACTGCATTGCCATATCTACTACACTGGAATGCACCTTTTGGTGGGCTTGCGAAGCAAAAGGCAACACAGCACCGAGACACTCGAATTTGACACGATGGATGCCTGAGAGAGAATGAAGTTGAACCCAGTGGCACTCTGCCTCCTTCATTCCTATTGGTTCTCACATGGTCACATTTTGGGACGCTTTCTCCTCTCTCTATCGCAAAGATGACATTTAAATGCGTTTGGGGGTATCTGTTATGCACATGCTGGCAACATCACACCCGAGCTGCCTCAAACATCAATCCCAAAGTACCGTATTCACCTGAATCTAAGACGACCTTTTTTTCCAAATTTTCAGCTGTAAATATCAAGAGTCGTCTTACATTCGAATACGAAGTATATTTAAGCATTCAATCAATGGTTTTTACAACAAATGGTATATTAGAGTAAACAATTCACAACAGAAAATTCAAGTACGTACATAAAGAAGTGAAATAAACAAATAGTAATAACAATAAGAAAAACATGACGGGAATAATAATTATTTAGACTAATAATCATCGTCGATAATCATAACACAGACGACGTACTTTCATCTTGCACGTAATGGCAACCGCAATGTCAAAACAAATGAGAGCGGAAATCATTGGGATTCCCCTTTCAAACGACGCACCGCGATTCAGTAAGTGTGACAGTAATTTTGAGTAGTGTATTCTTGATTTAAATGCACAACCCTTAAGTTAAAATGACAGATCATGTTGAAGTACATGGCACGAGTGCAAAGGGAAAGTTAACAAAGGAATTAGACGGAGCTAAGATACAAATTTTAAGCTGATCGTGATAAATTACGCCGAAAAAACTAATAACTGTGATGCAAGTAGAAAGTTCGGTGTATCTGAGGCAAATGTGCGTCGATGGAAACTCTCAAAACAGGAACTAGAAAAAGCCAAAGCCACAAGGAAGTCGCTCAGTGGTCCAAAATTAGGCCGATTTCATGGCATTGAAGAAGTAGTCAAGTTTGTGCGCACCACAAGGAAGAATGGTATGCATGTTTCGACTGAAAGTATTATACTTAAAGCTAATGAAATTACTAGAGGACTTAATATATCATTGCAAGAATTCAAGGCCAGCAGAAGTTGGTGCGTGAGAATGATGTGACGAAATAATTTTTCTTTACGGCGACGAACTTCGCTGTGTCAGAAATTGTCAGAAGACTATGTTGAAAAACTTCTCGCTTACCAGAAATACGTAATTGGACTTAGAAAAACCAATAATTACCTTTTGAGCCAAATAGGAAATGCCGATGAAACTCCGGTTTTCTTCTACATGCCATCTAATTATACTGTGAACGAAAAAGGTGCAAAGTCCGTCCTAATTAAAACTACAGGCAACGAAAAAATGCGAGTCACGGTAATGTTGGCGGTTTTAGCAGATGAGACTAAATTACCACCATATGTGATTCTAAAGCGGAAAACAATGCCTAAGGAACATTTGCCAAGTGGAATAATAGTTAGGTGCCAAGAAAAGGGGTGGATGCCTAAAGAACTAATGAGAGATTGGTTACATGTGGTGTGGAATAGACTGCCAGGAGCTTTACTGAAACAAAGAGCAATGCTTTCACTGGATGCATTCAAGGACACTTATCTCCTGAAATTAAAAACATAATGAGTGCGAAGAATACTGATCTTATTGTAATACCTGGAGGAATGACATCGCAACTTCAAGTTTTAGATGTTGCTGTCAATAAGTGTTTTAAAAATAATTTAAAGGTTTTGTATTCTGAGTGGTTACAGAGTGGAACTCACACTTTAACACCAAAAGGAAATCTTAAGAAACCTGAAGTTGCAATGCTCTGCCAATGGATCAAGGCATCGTGGCAACAAATAAATGCAAAAGTAATAGTGAAAGGATTTAAGAAATGCTGCTTATCTAATGCCATGGATGGGAGTGAGGATGATGTTTTGTGGGAGACTGATGATGAAGTTGAGAGTGATAAAGATAGTGAGCATGAGGAAAATAGTGAAGGTTGCATAGACAGTGATGATGACTAACACAATAAAATGATTTTATGCAGCACTTGGATTGAAATGTTTTTTTGTTGTCCTGAAATGAGTATATTCTTTCAATGTATTTACTTTATTCTTAATGTTATCTTAAAATGAATGCTACCATTTAATTTGTTTGAAAACCTGAATGGTTCTATTTGTGATGTGATCTTATGATTTTAAAATGTTAAAAGACAATGACATTCAAGAAAAGTATAAGAGAAAATAAATATTTCACAAGATTTATAATTTTTGTAGTCATGAAGGTCAGTTTGAGCTTTTTTCTCTTTTGGAATCATCAAAATGGGGGGTCGTCTTAGATTCAGGGTCGTCTTGGATTCGGGTGAATACGGTAATTTCATCCAGACTGTATATGATGACGTGTACATAAGTATATATTGCATATGTTATGACGTAACTGTAATCTGTTGAAATCTTTCCAATGAGTAACCTTAGTTGTTGATTTTCAGTGTTATACTTTTAGTTTTTAACACATTTTATTTTATAAACTTGCTTAAGTTTGTACTGTCTGTCCATCTGTGCTATTGATTAAATCAATATAGCAAGTAAACAGTAAGAGATAGATCGCTGAAATTTGCAGGGGGTATGTGATGTATGATAGCATTTACAGTGGAATCCCCATTTAACGTTTGCATCGGGGACAAGTTTTTTGTACCTTAAATCGAGTAATACATTAAATGGGGGTTATCTAAAATTGAAAGACTAAATGGCAGTTCATTAATTTCAGATATGTTTTATTAGTTAAAACACAAATATTAAGTGTATGGATTAATTACGATCAATTTTTTTATTAAAATTTCACAGAACAAAGATGTTGAGAATAATACCAACTGTAAGTCCTCCAGCGAAGGTGATTCTTCTAGCTTATGATTTTTTTGCAAAATTATTGGTCATTTCATGGCTGTGACCCTCACTGCACCTCCTAGCAGTGAATTTGCGATCTGTAATTTTTCCAAGGCAAACTTTCATAAAACTTTTAAGAAAATAAACACACTCAATTGAAGCGCTCCTATATAGGAGGAATCAACCAACCGTGCAGATCCTTTCAGTTTTTTAAATCCACATGCTATAATGAATACATGATATAATTGGGCTCATATGGGTTATATAAGATAAACCCCCCATTATAATGTGGGTTTCGGGGGACAGAATGCACACCTGCGTTATAAGCAACCCGCGGTATTTCGGGAAATAATTTAAAAAACGTGAAAGCATATGCGTTATAACAAATTTAATTGCAAAATACTATAAAAACTGATATCGTATTTTGATTTAAATGCATACCGTACTTTAATCGTTGTTTTTAAAATAGTCCGATATTTTCTTTTGGCGTGACAGATGATGGCATTTCTTCATCACATACGTCTTAATGTTTTGCAAATGTAACAGATGAAGATGATCACAATCACTCTGTCTCTCCATCCAATTCATCACTTCACTGATGTTATCCAATACTTTGCTTATTTAAGGGGTCTCAACCTCACACATCTCTTCATTCTCGCTGTCATCTTCCGATAATTTTTCTGCTCTTCCGCGGTTCTGGACTTCAGCTACAATTTCTTCATCATTCTTATATACAGCGATGGGAGTTTAGTGTCGCGGTAAAATTTGAACCAAGTTGTTTATGAAGAAAATAAATCGCTGTAAAATTTGAACCAAGGATGTTTACGAAGAAAATAAATGGAATCATTTTGGGGGACATGACTAGACCCGCGGTATATCCGAATCCGCAGTATAGTGAAGTTTTACTGTATTTATGAGTTTCGAATAATTATCCCTCAGTGAAGCAGTTTTTAGTCTCATTTGTTACATTTCGGCCATTTATGCAAAGTGGGCTCGCAAATTTGATTGCGTGTCTTGTGCGGTGTAGGGAAATGCTACAGTGACTGACAAGTAAGAACAAACATCCAAAGTTTTAATAACATCGCCGCCTCGCTGTAATAATAACATTGTTGTGAATAAGGCTTCCCCTTTTTTGGGGGATTGTCTTCCTTTCGGGTTAACAAGGTAAATATGGCTGTGGTAAACGCGGGTGGCCCAACTAGCTAACGCGTCACTTTAGCGAGCGTGCGCCTGCGAAATGAAACGTAAAAAAATCCGTGTTCAGGTGATGACGTCTTCGCAACTTTCGTGAAGCACGTAACAGATTAGGACATTTAAGGTGGATTGACAAAACAGCACGACTTAATATTAATTCTTTTGAGTTTATTTAATGTAGTAACAATGCCAGTATGTGTTGTGCCGTTGATAGTTAGATTGAATTAATATATTATATCTCCACCAAATGAAATATTCTCGAGTCACGGTGTAAACTTACCTGAAATCGAGGCGATGCCCCGCAAGGGACCAGAATTTTGTCCCTTAATTGCGGGGAATTCACTGAATCGAGGAACACTAAATCGGGTCATACAATACATTATTTAGATGGAGCTTTGGTCGGGCCGCAAAAAAACCGCCTTAAATGCGGGTAAACCTTAAATAGGAGAACCTTAAATCGGGATTCCACTGTAGTAACTTTTTCTTGAAGTGACATTCCTTATAATGCGCACTAGGAAATTCTGAAAATTTTGCATAAAACCTTGTATAATGCACACATTATACATGGGAATTTATGGTATTTGATAAATTACTTTTTGTCATATAATTATATTACAAAGTTTATAAAGAATTTTGAGCTTACATTTTTAAATAAATCTCAATAAAAAACACTTCTTTGTATTGTTTCAACATAATTTTCCGTTTTTTCAAATACATAATTAGGCTCAATTTGTATAAATATACATTATTATTAAAGTTATAGAAAATATAATTTTCTACAAGTTTTGTTTTAAACATTTTTCATAAAATCGATTTGAGAGATATTTCAATTTTTTGTCGGAATTTACATCAAATACGTTCTTAAGTGATACCATTGTTTCCGTTGCTATGATAAAATTTTCTATTTGTTGGTAGCAATGTGTATGCTGCCAAGGGTGATTTTAATTGCACAGCGATATTTTACTGTCCATAGCAACAGCTAACAATTTTTAATATAATTTATATTGAGTTGAACTTAGAAAATTTCTTGCATGGTTACTTCATTGTTGCTAACATAATCTCCCAAACAAACGTTTAATTTCCTTACATGTGCATGTAATATTATTAAATAGGAAGAAAATGGATTATTAAAGTAAATTACTTGGTATGAACGAGTCCACAATAAGATGAATAAGGAAAGTAAAGAAGCGATTAGAGCTATATAGTGTTGCAAGTGGTACTTCGAGTACAAAAGTGTCTTTTGTACCTAGGAATCCATATGTAGAGAAGACAAAGAGGGCTTTGAACCTGTGAATCAAGACCCAAACACACAAGAAAGTTGCGCTGAGTTCACTTCTCATTTGCGAGAAAGCCAAGCAACTGCACAATCATTATGTCTCAAATTGTTTTGTGATCTGCTAACAGGATATCGCCAACGTCATCAAAGAGTGTGTAGATCGGTTCCTTGCTCTT